>JBCFYV010000012.1:27260869-27283355 GCA_039000515.1 Timema cristinae | reverse complement strand
GTTAATAAAAAATTTTGTGATGGTTCTTTTTTTTTTTGTTTATCTGTTTTTAATTTGGGCGCACTGTAGTTTATTAAGTACAAATTTTTTATTTTACCAGTCGTTATGGAAAGGGATACTCAAAAACCCCTCAGAAACATGGAAAAACCTAAAAGGGTACCTTTTTATAAAAATTTTTTCATTGAGTTAACCCTCTCTAAAAAATTAAGTTTGGTACTTATAGAATATTAATAAAAAAAACCAACCTTTTGAAATTATTAAAAGACAAAAAAATCAAATAAAAATAATCAATCCTAATTTTTAAGTTAAAATAAATTATTTGTAAAGCCCCCTGCCGGTGGATCTACGAAAAATTACATTTTAAACCCATACAAATATTAGGTCGTATTTATAAAAAATAATATATAAAAAAATGAAAACTTTATCCCGGATAAAATTTATCTTTCTTAATAAGTTTTAAAGTTTAATAGGTCCGAAAAAGTTAGTTCGTATTTAGATATCTCTTTTAAAAGTCACTATAAAAATAGTAAAATCTCGCTGTTAAATTACAACTAAGCAGTCATTTTAGAAAACTTTCTAAATTATAAATAGTAAGGAGCAGTAATGATTATGGTTAAGACTTAGAAACAAACATAAGATTAGCAATAGAACAGTGAAAGGATATAATAACTGAAAAATTAATAAAAAGTTAAAAATTATTAATAAGTTGAAATTAAATATACTTTAATATTGAAAAAACACGTTAAGCTGTGCTTTCAACAATCATAAAATATGTGAGATAAAATTGAAAAAATTAAAAATATATTAATGGCATATAATAATAATTACCAAGTCAAATGGTGACCATCAGTCAAAAAATACATATACAACATATTAAAATAATTAATATCAGGATAAAAATTGAGGATAACACACAGTTAAAATTCAAACATTGAAGATGACAAGTTAAATGAAATTAAACACGTGAAAGTAGTGTCTTTCAAGTTTTAAAAATAATTTGAAATAAGGTTGGAACGTAAAAGCTATGATAAATAATCTGTGTTTAAGTAAAAGAGTCGAAGTCTTAATCTTGTTCAGTCCCATTACTCCTTGGGCAGGTAATCAGCGTTTAAAAGAAAGCCGATTAAATTCCGGCCGACATGTGCGGTACAATTATACCATAAACATGGCGCTGTAAAATGAAATTAAAGACTATTGGAAACAATTATGGGAATAGAAAGACTAATGGGAGTGAATAGTAAATAATAATAATAAATAATTAATATATTTTTAGCACCGCGTCTTACTACCCGTTCGGGTTATACGCTTATGGGAGTGAAAAACTAAATAAAAAACATAGAAAAATTGAGAAAATGAAAAAGTAAACAAACTTACCAAGTATGTCGTGCGAGTACACAAGTTAATGTTATGACTTAAATGTTGAGACTGAATTAGTGTGGGTAAAACAGACTAAAAAGAGTGAAAAACAAAAGACTATCGAAATGTTGCATAGCAACGAGAGTATATGTGATCACGGTGTAAACTGGTGGTGGGGAAAGGCTAATAGCAAAGAAAGTGAAATAAAACTAAAAACAAGGGTGGAGAGATAAATGAAATGAAAAAGGGGAAGGACTGGTAAATAAATCTTCTAAACACCGGCTTGATCGGGTCATTGACTACGCTGGAAGGAAAAGCAGGAAAACCAGAGGTTATAGGATTTTAATATTTTTAGGTAGATGAGTTAATTAGTTTACTAGAATTTGGTTGGATTGTTGTAATTGTTCGTTGATGATAGATTTGTTTTGAATTAAAGCTGCTTGTATGAAAAAAAATTTGGCAGTGTATAATTTGGTGCCTTTGTGAGAGATGTGGAGGGGTACCATACATTGTTATATAGGTTTAGGATGTTTGGAATTTTTAAGATGATCACAAATTTAGATTTGGTCCTATTGTGTATGAAGTCTGAGAAATGTTTTCCATCTTGCCAATGTAGATGCTATTACATTCACACGTAAGTTTGTAAATTCTATTTTTGTTTATATTGCTATTACTAAAGATTTTTCTTTCGTGTGTTGTTGGTGGAAAAAGCTATGTTGGGATTGCACTTTTTAATGATGTTAGTGATGTGTTGGGTTTCGGGACCGGTGTAAGTGAATTTGACCCATTTACCATTTTCTTTAGAACCGTTATGGTTATCATTGGTATGGTTATCATTGGTAATTTCTCAACCACCCTTACCAACAACAACAAGCGCTTTAGCCAACTACGCCACCGAGACGGCAATAAGGAAGAATTTTAGAGGTAATCCACCCGCATTTGCGTGGAAGATGATGGGGAAATAATTTAGGAAAAAACTATTTTCAGTAAACCAGACCAGGATTAGAAACCTGGTCTCTCTGCCATCAACAAGCCAGTCTAAAACGAAAGTGATACCTTTAGACTAAGCGGGCACCAAAGAGGGGGAATAGCAACTTATTCATTGGATAATGTAACTGAAGTGACTAATAGATAAACACACACAAACAGCTTCCAATCGTTTTATATGTCTAATATTTAACACAAGAAATGATTAAAGCTGAATAAATTAGATTTAAAAGGGAATGTATCTCAATTTCCAGAGTTGAAAGTGGAAAACGATTTATGAAAATATACCCCCAAAAATAACTTTCTGTTTGATCAAACCCGACCTTCCCATAGTCTTTTTCTAAAATGGAAACTCAAACGTGATCTGGCGCACATATTATTTATAGATCACATGAACTTGACACATTTTAGCACAGCATCTTACTACCCGCTTGGGTTATGCGCTTAAGAACTAATTACACTAATGGATCAGGAATTGGGTAGTTTGAACACGCATTTACGTAGAAGTAGAGTGAAAAACTACCCCCAGTTCACCCAACTGCTATTTGAACCTCGAGCTCCCCCGTCTTGACGGTTTGGCTCAACACGAAACTAGACGCGTAACCACGCCACCGAAATAACATTAAATAATAGTAAGATGTATAGCCTTATTAAACCCAGGACCTCTTGCTTAGTTGCAAACACACTATCGACTGAGTTAAAGTGTCGTCTTACAATTATACATTATTTCAGTGCTTACCCAATACTAGAGCAGAAGTGAACTGATAACTTATAGAACTCGAGGGCAAATGATGCGGGTCACAAGTTATTTATTGGTTTATTTAATTTAGGGTAGTGATAAAAAAAAAGCGTAGATTTATGGAAGTGCACTTACATTTACAAGTTTTCTCCACCAGAAATAGACTAGCCTGACACTTAGACGTTATGCCCACTTGCACTGGAGTGAAAATTGGGAGCCTCCCCCCGGTCTAAGACAGCACTCTCACAATATACTAAACTGCAGGGGGTTCAAATCATGGTTCCCTGGCTGCCACCCTCTTTGTTCAATTAAGGTGTCTCCAGCTCAATTTATTATAGTTTGACATAGGCTTGTTAACAAAATAATTACTTTTATTTTGAAACAATGAAAATTACTCTACGAGGGTAAGGACAAGGAAGTGAGCCCGCACCCGCATTTGCGTGGAGAGAGATACTAGAAAAGCATCTTACTGGAATCCAATCTCCGGGTAAAATATCATGACACGGAGCTAATATCAGGTTTCGAACCCCTGTCGCGTGTACTTACCGTCATAAACATACTAGCTGTTATGCATCGCGGGACTGACGCTTTAGACAACGTTGTGGTATGAATTTCCATTTTACGGGCGGGGTTCGGATCTCTACTATTTAGTTTTCACTTAAAACCCTCACAATATATAAAACAATCAGTGACGTAGTACGGTTAAAGGAATTTAAAAAATGGCTGTCATGTCTCTGGCAAGTGTGAACCTTTTACGATGACAGTTTACCGCTCTCCTTTTAACTCAAATGTGAGTACATTAAATTCCTCTTATTGATTTAATTTATTTAGGGTTGGAAATAAAATTCGTACATTTTTGGAAGTGCAGTTACATTTGCGTGTATAGGGGATGAAAATAGCCACAATGATAAATCACAAATTGAACCTACACCAACAGTTGAGCCCGTGTGAGATTCTAACAGCCACTGGATGTGTATTTTCTTAAGCGACTTTTCATCATCCCTCCATCCGGGTGCACCTACAGATGTTCTAAATTATATCTTCCTCACCCCCACTCAATTAGTGTAAACATGTGGGTGTTTCAAATGTGTAGAAAGAGAAAACCTTACACTTTGTGTTAGGAAAACCATATTTTTATTGTATTGTATTTTTAGCACTGCGTCTTACTAACCGTTCCCGTTATACACATAAATGCAATAATTAGGCTACTTAAACGGAGTAGGAACGAGAAAGGACCCATTATAGAGGTAATCTAACCAACATTTGATTGGAAGGAAAGTAGGAAACCATTAGGGGAAAAAAATTCAAAACCTAAACCGGATTCTATCCTTGATCTCACCCATTATCATCATAATGGTCTAACTCTAGGGTGACACCTTATACTATTTCAAACCTCTGAAGCTAGTTTTTTTATCACGTTAATTTAATATTTAATAATGCATTAACTTATATGTATCCAAAGCAATAACATGATAGCCATTTATATTGGATGGGCTTTGCCTTATATAAATATAGTTAAGTCCAGTTAGATCGATTAGACCGAACGGTTAGTAAGACGCGGTGCTAAAAAGAGTAATATATAGCAAACTGGCCTACACTAGAGGACAAAGTGATAATCACTGCTCCGGTGGCCGCATGGTCTAACGCTCTTCTCTCGCATTAGGTTATAGACAAATGATGATGGGGAGATTGAGGTTAGAACCTTGGCCGGGTGTACTGAGGGAGGTAGTTTGAACCCCTCCCTGCCCTTGGATCTCGAAACCGGATTTTTAACTAACTTTTTAATTATGCTATTTTTTTTAACAAAATACCACAGTGGGTCACGGGCAAAGTCGTGTGGGATTGATATTTATGAATAATTTAAAAGGTAAGTATGCCCTCATTTGCGTGAAGTTATATAATGAAATTATTTTGGAAAAAACCCATCAATTCATCCAACCATATTTGAACCACATCACTGGCAAAAAAATGACTAGGTCCTTGGGTAGCAATCTACCGTCACAATGCATTTTATACATGCATAGATGGTCACATGGTCTAAGGCGTCACTAGACGGCCAGTGACAGAGTGATCGACGTTTGAAGCAAATGCGGGTACACATTTTACCTGGTCTAGAAAAATCTGGTTGACCGGAAAAAACCCTTAAAAAATGGTGTGGGTGCAGGAGTATGACCATTCTAACAGACATTATCTCTGCTAAAGATATTGAGGTTTGAATACCGTTGTGTGCGCCATTTAAATTCGTATACTTGCATCAATGGACGCATGTCTAAGATGTCGCTAGACGGCCGATGACAGAGGGATCGACGTTTTAATTTTCTCACTACAATAATGCAGGTACACATTCTACCTGGTCTAGAAAAATCTGGTCGACCGGCAAAGCCCTTCGAAAATGGTGGGGGTGTAGGAAGTACGACAGTTATAACAGATATCAGCTGTGCTATAGATAATTAGGTTCAAATTCCTGTGTGCACACCGTCTAAATGTCAGGCTCATCTAATTCTGGCGGGAGAGGTTGAAATCGAATTCCCAACGGTGTAAACTGTAGGTATTTCTCCCTCAGGAACATTTTCTTAATCATCCCTACCGTACGTTTTGCCAGAAAGGGTACGTGTCACTGTTATAGTTATGGCAGGGGAGGTCATGGGTTCGAATTTCGCTCGGGTGAACTGGTGTGGTTTTCTACTCTCCCTCACTCTACGTAAACGCTGGAACATTTCTACCTTACTCCTTCCAATCCATAACGATACCTACATCCCGCATGTCAACGACGATACCAAACAACCAATTTAAGTAGGTTTTGGGGTGGGGATAGTGGCCCCTTACTGAGGATTATAAATCACTGTAAGGCTTCCGAGGCTCATAATTGTGCATAATCAGAGCTGTTTCAGCGCTCTCTAGTTACGACATCACCAATAAAAAACACATTAACACATAGAAAGTTGCAACATTTCGATGACGACACCGGGAAAACCCATTACCACATAAGGGTTGCGAAATATGCCTTGAAGGAGGGGGGAGTGAGGGAAGTGAAAGGGTCCTCAAGGCAGGGGAACTATTTATCACACTCTTCCACAAAATGGTCGGTCGTCAGGAGAGGTTTGTGCTGCTTGTTCCAGGAAGTGAAAGGCATTCCAAGAGTCTTGTGAGAAGGAGCCAATGTTCACTCTACACTACGCTGCCGTCAGGAGAGTCTCGTGCTCCGTGTTCCCTCTGATGAGGGAGGAACACCCGACGCCGTGGACTGCACATCAATAAATAAAAAACTCAACGCCCCATCCCACTCCTAGCCAGACATAAATAACAATGAGCACAAATAAAAAAGCAATGAGCTTACATAAATAACCATTGAGCATACATAAATAACCAATGAGTAAAAATTAAAAAACAAGTTTAGACAAGAATAAAACCAGTTTGGAACACTGGAAAGGGGGTCAGTAAGAGGGGAGGGGTAAAACCAACAGCCAATCAGAGAGCGAGGGGACGTGGTCACGTGATCAAATTCAACCAATTTCAGTCTGTGATAGGTGGTCATCCCATCTACTTATAGGAATTCAGTATAAACGTAGACAAGAATAGTTGCATAGGATTTAGAATATTTTTCTTAAACATAATGATACTAAAGAAATTATAATTTTGAATAAATATAATTATAAGTTAATTCATAAAATAAAGAATTTTTTTTATTATTATTAGCACTGCTTTTTACTATCCGTTTGGGTTATACGCACTTACGCTAATGTGTAATGGCAGGGTGATTGTGAGATGAAATGGAGACCCTACAGTTTAACGTAGGATCCGAACCACGGTGGAGGCTTGGAATGCTACACATTCACAAGTTGTGATTAATAAACGTCTTGTCACAGGTTAAGGAAGGGTTTGGCAATCAGATAAATATCTACTGGAACTGAGGATTGAACCCCGGACCCCCAGCACAGAAGCCTGACACTTTACACCTAGACAGCCAAGTCACCCCAAGGAAAAGTTATTATGTATTCTAACTGATGAAAATCAAACACTAACCAGCACTACGTTAGCACAAACGACGGGCTTTTTCAAAAAATTGTTATCTTTATTATTTCTTATACCGGGTGGCCAAGCGATATCTTCCTACCCACCCATAAGAAATCGTGAATTAGTGCCTCAAATTTACAACACTAACGAAGAAAATCGAGCACCAACCAGCACTAACAATGGGCGTTTTCAAAAAATGGTTATCTCTATTATTTCTTATACCGGTGGCCATTATTATTATTATTATTATTATTATTATTATTATTATTTATTATATTATTATTATATTAATCAAGAAATGTGTTTTTATTATGACAAAATTCCCACTCTTATTTAGTGTACCAATCAATCTTAAGATCTAGGTGACCTGGCGGTCTAGGGGTAAGGTTTCAGACTTCTGTGCTGGGGGTCCGGGGTTCAATCCTCGGTCCCGGCACAAATTTATCTCATTACCAAACTCTTCCTTCACCTCTGACAAGACATCTTGTGAATGTGGGGAATGCCAGTCCTCCACCGTGGTTCGGATTCCACGTTTAACTGTAGGTCCTTCATTTCATCCTACAATCACCCTACCATTACACATTAGCCTAAGTGCGTATAACCCGAACGGGTAGTAAGACGTGGTGCTAATAATAATAATCTTAAGATCTACATGTAACTTAAAAGTGTGTTATGGTAATTTTAATGTTGTGGATTTTATTGCTTTATTAAAGTCATCAAAACACATTAATTAATCAAAATCCACAGCTTAGAACCACCCTCAGTGCATTCAGTTAAGAGAGTTACCTTGTCTCCCAAGTTAATCAAAAACACCTTCTGAGCTAGCTCGTTCATTTTTAATCTAGTTATAAGGTATTTAAAATATTTTATATGCTTCAATCTAATATTTAGTAGTAATTTCACTAATGGAATTCAATTTAACTTTGGTAAATTTTAGTTCATTACCCAAAATAAGTAATAAAATATCATTTAAAAATATAAAACCAAAAGTATTATGCAATACTTTATACATACCTTTTTTAGAATTCTAAACCGATTATATTTTTAAAAAAAAAGAATAACACATTAATGATTAAAAAAAACTTATTTTTCACAGAGGTAGAAACTTTCATCTTGCAATAACTAAAAACACACTCTTGGACTATCGCACTTCTGAACCAGACGATCGATATGTAAATGTAATATTCTAAAAAATCAAATATGAATTAACATGGCTCAGTGAAGCTAATTAGCAACGTCAATTCCTTAGAGAGCTAGGCATAGTTACGTATTTACCATTAGAGTGGTAACATTTGTGTAAGATAGTGTTACAAACTTCCTGTAATTAAAACATCGATAAAGTCGTCCACTAATCTCAGCTCAAGTTTGTCTGGAAGACTTTATGACGTCCTCAAAAGTAAGTTAAAACAAACTTTATGCATTGCTTACACCTGGCAGTCTAAAAGCTGTAACTTCTGTAAAAGATTGTACCAGATGAGATTATCTGTCTCGCAGCATGGTTGATGACAGTGCTTACATACAAACTGACCGTTTGAAAGTTTCAAAGTTTCTTGATAAGGAGGGATCAGTGGCGGCGCGTGATATTTATTTTTGAAGGGGCCACCGTAATCATTTTAACTTTTTCTCGATAGCTTGAAGAGAAAGTATTGTGATTGTGAAAAACCAACTCAAGATTTTGATAAATGTCGTCTTTTCATGAGCCGCTAAAACCAAAAAAGTTGTTTTCGCAACCCATCTGCCTGTCTGTCCAATCTGTGACTACTGTGTACTAGTATATGTGTGGGGGGAGAGTGGAAACCATTAATTAAAAACCAACCTCAGTTCACCTAACCAAGATTCAAACCCAGATCTCTCTGTGATCGCATAAAAAAAATGTCTTAAGCTAAATGAATAAAATTCTTCCCGTAAAGTAAAAATAGGAAAATGTACATACATGAATAACGAAACCCTTAAATACATATAAAATTTGAACATCACTAATTTCAAAACTTGAGGGGTGACAATTTCCAAATAAAATAAAAATTGTGTGGTGGAAAATTTAAATTTGTCAGGCAAGAGGATGGACTATTTCCAGATTACTAGAAAAGAATGAAAGTTTTTTTGTAATTTAATAATTAAGACTTGAAAAATAGGCGGGAATATGGCTGAAATCTCAAAAACTAACAAACAGACTAAATTTAGGTTAGTTGAAAATTTGAATATTTTAATGATGTAGGTATAAAGATAACCACAAATTATCATGAAATAAAGAAAAATGTAAGTTTGATCCTAGAAACATTACACAAACTGTTAGAAAAAACTTTTTAATATATTTATTAACTATGTTTAATCGATACAGCCAAATTGAGGCGTATGTTTGTTGTGTTCTGGATTGAATGACAAAATGGGTATTGCGAGGTTGTTTAGATCAGTAGTAAATAGATATAACATATGCGTTGACAACATAAAAAGAGTTTCAGCATTCCTAAGGGGAAATCAGTCTATAAGCCAGGATAAATAGTAGTGCGTCCAAGCTAACAGGGCTGACTATCACCATCGAGTATAGGGTCGCTCTGCCCGTTTTTGAGGCTACGCGGGTTAGGACGCCGGATCATCAATACGTGTATTGGAGGGCTACCATTTGGCCCAGGGTACCGGGGTTGATAACTATGTAGGATAACCTAGAGGTCAGTCTACCATTGTTTAAGCATGCCTTGCATACTTCGTTCTGTCACGAACTTCTAAGTAGATCTATAAAAAAAATTTCCATATCCTCTAATATTTCTTATCAACATTACGTTTTGTAATAGAACATAATAGTACAATAAAAATCACATAAACCCAAGCCGGACGTCAATTATGAACCCACATGATTAGAACCCAGTCACTTCCCCATCCTCGGTCACAACCCATCCTGACAACCTAGGCCCACAGAAGGAAGAGGGGGTGAAAGGTGACAAATGTATATAATTTATTTTCTCATATAATGCAGATAATGCGTTTTCTATGAATTGCGTTTGTTTGTGTAATCAGTTTGTGGGCTGATTAATGTTTTATTTTAAAGATTGTTTTTAAAGTTTATTGGTTGAACTATTTGTTTTTGGGTTTGCCATGGTTATCTTGATATTGTAAAAGAAAAAATTATCTAAAGAGTGCAACCGGATGTTTAACATCATAATACAATATGGTTTTGATATGTGTCTGTCCTCGTAAGTTATTTAAATACTTCTAAGGATCCCAGAAATTTAAAATTTGTAATTTTGATAGGTCAAAAAGAAAAATAATAATAATAATATTTAGCACCGCGTCTTACTACCCGTTCGGGTTATACGCTTATGTACTAATTACGCTAACGGATAATGAATTGGGAAGGTTGAATTAGAGGAAGTGAACCCGCATTTGCGTGGAGGTTGAGTGGAAAACCATTTAGGAAACACCACCCCCAGTTCACCCGGCCGAGATTCGAACCTCGATCTCCCGTCCTCGGCAGTCTAGCTCAACACGACAAGCGCATCAGCCAACTACGCCACAGAGAAGGGGGTTTAAAAAGAAAAGACCAAAAAACAAAAATGTAATGCGATGGATTCAAAATAGCGGATCGAATTAAGCCAGAAACATTGAAAATGAATTTTTCATTTACTAAGCTGTAGACCGTTACTCATAATATTATCTTCTTCTTCAACTGTTTCCAGCCTGCGGCAGGGTCGGTTAGGTAATATTCCTCCTTCTTCCCTATCCTTCGACCATTCTTCCTCTTTTAATTGCTTCCATTCCTCTCCTCTCACACACTTTCTGTTATCTGCTTCTCCCATCTCTTTCTTTGCCTCTTTTACGGTCATATCCCTACATACTTCATTTTCATCATTTTCTCTGGCATCCTCGTTTTCCCATACTATTACATGCCCATAACATCTTGGTCTTGATTCCTCTACTATCTTATGTACTCCCTATACCCCCAATCTTTCCCGAATAGCTTCATTCCTAATCTTGTTTCTCCTGGTGACATCTCACACGCTCCTCATAAACTTCATTCCATGGCCTCCATTTTCCTTGTGTCTCCTACATCAATTGTCCATGTGTCTGCTGCATATGTGACAATGGGTACAAAGTACGCTCTGTATTACACTTCCTTATACTTCAAGGGCACTTCTCCTTCTCCATAGCTGATATCTTACACACCTATAGAACAACTCCCCTGCTGTCCTTTTCTCATTTGATCCTTTCTAATTCCCTTATCGCCTCAATTATGCTTCCAAGATATTTTACTTGTAGTATTTTTCTCGGTTCTTTTCCATACAATTGTATAGCTTTACTAGGTTTTGTCCTTTTCCTTGTCATTACCATTAATTCACACTTTGCCAAGCTAAATTGTATTCCACACTCTTTCACTTCCTCATGTCATTCCTATACTGTAGTACAATCAACTCTCGAGTCTACGACCCCGGGAATAGCGTCCCTCTCGAAGTAACGACCCTTTTTTGGGAACCGTGAAAAATGTGGGAAAAAAGGTTGAAAAGTTTAAGAAGGAGCTTTACAATTAAAGGGGCTACCTGCAGCCCGCATTTCACCCATTTACCCAAAGGTTATTCTTATTCTGATGATATCTCAACTATCATGAATGATAATAAAATATTTATTGTGTCAAATCTAAGGTATCTATATGCCAAACAGTAATGCCAGGCCAAAAATTTAATAAAATCATTGAATAATTGGATAAAAAATTATATATAAATTAATAAATGTGTTTGAGCTTCAAACTATTAATTGAGAAGGAAACTTAATTTTTTAACTAGGCATTCATAATCGCAACTAGTTTACGCTTGCAACAGCACGATATAATTGGGTTTTTATATATGAAAAAACTGAATAAACCCAAAAAAACCAATTTGCATGCCTATTCGAGTTAATATTACATTGAGATAGGTCACTTTACTTCCATTCTTTCTTGTCAAAACCCCATTAAGTACGCTTGGTTGGATTCAGAAGGATGTGAAGGGGAAGGGCTCGGTTATCTTTCAATAATCTTTTACCTGAAAAGTATCTAACAAGCTATCACCGACACAAAGTTCATCAGGTGCTAGTGCTGTTTTGGGTTTTGGACATGTAATATTAGTAGTACTAAATAATTTGTTGCGGATTTTTTTCAAAATTGTGAAAAAGAATGGGAGAAAGCATCCTTCTGATCACAAAAAAACAGAGAGGTTTGAATTTTAAAAAGTATCGAGAAGCTCAAAAGATAATATCCGTAGAATTAGAGCAAACAGTTTGTGTACAGCAAGAAAACTAGTGACAACAATCAATATAATCTTAATGAATACGAATTAATATTAGAAAACCTTACACCAAAAAATCAACATAACCAAATATAACATTTGTAATAGCTGGCAGAATAACTGTAGAACTTTCTTACTTTTTAAAATCGCTCAGTAAAATGACAGAACATGAACCACTGAGCTGCAAATTAGAAAATATGGAAATGACCAAAGAGCAAGGTGTGTACAGCCAATGTAAATATGCAGGTAAGCTCTAAAGGATAGTAAGATGAGAAGGGGCGAGGGGGAAACTGCAACTAAAACCATGTTCACGTTGATAATGAAAACTGTTTGTGAGTAAGGAGTAAGATAACTTGCAATTTTATAATAATCTGTTAAATTAGTTACATTTTTAATAAAACATTAATGGCATTTAAATGAGAGTCGATATAAATCCGAAGAGTTTTTAAACATGCAATATGTTATAACCACCATAAATTTTAAAAAATGTTTTGAAATCATATTATTACAAAAGCAAAACTACTTATATATAAAATGATAGACCCTAAGTAAGAAATCATTAAAACTATTTCACTCTTGTATTAAAGATATTTATTTTATATAATTGTCCAATATTACGCTAAGCGTAGGCAATAGTGAGGATTAATACCAAGGACAGGTGAGGAGGGAAGCTAAGAGAAAATACACTAGCAAATAATTTTTAAGAAAATTAAAAAACAATTAAGAATGGCTCTTAAAATTCACCCACCTACCGCGTGGTAAAAAGTGTCAGTCTCCTCTTGGCTGGCTTGCCGGTGGCGGAGAAGATGGGTCTTGAATCCCGGCGGTTGTACTGAGGTAGCTAGTCCTAAAGGATTTCCCACTCTTCCTCTACACAAATTCAAGTACGCTTCCTCTAAATTCTAACGTTCTCATCCCTATTCTATTAGTGTTATCAACAAAATTAAAAATACATTGCATTCTAATCTATGCGATCTAGTAATTCCGTATTTCCATTAAAAAAAACAACTTAAATAACGTTATTTAAAAATAAGATTTAAAAACTGTCTTAAAGTAAACTTGAACATATTAGGCTTAAAAATGTAATAATATATGTTACATAAAGTTTGTTTTTAATTCAAGTTGCTTAGGCGACATAGTTTTTTACACATTTCCTTATCATAGGATAGCACCCAACTATTCTTTATATTTATTTTATTTATTAGCACTGGGTCTGTCTAACCGATTGGGTTGTACGCATATGTACTAGTTACTCTGATGGGTCAAGTATGAGGTGGTTATTATTTAAGGAAGTGTACCCACATTTTCATAGAAAGCCATTTAGGAAATACAGTTTATATTTATCTGTTTCTTTACACAAATGGGGTGGTTATAATTTAGGAAAGGTAGAATTCAAAGGAAGGGTACTCGCATTTGGAAGGAGGGAGAATGTGTGGGATACAATTTCAGATATCCACACTTGCTAAATCAGACTACGATTCGAGTACTGACATTCCTGCTAGAGTTTGACTCAGCATAGGACGGTGGTAGATGACAGCTAACAGTAGTTTTGTTAATTAGGTAATTCCAAGGGAAGTATTAACTATCAGCGTTTGATAAAACTTTTTATCGTAAATTATTAAGCAAATAATAAATATTTTCACATAGGTTAGTTAATATGAGTGACTTGTTCGCTTGACCATTAGTATACTTTGACTGTTTACAATGTATGTTCCAAGTCTAGGGTATTTCGTAACCAGTGTATAACCCATAATATGACATTTTATACATTTTATCATATATAATCCAAGATAATTTTCAGTTAGAATGATTAATAGATATAATCATTCATATTTGTTTTTAAATAAATCATTACATGGACTCGGAAAACAATACTTTAATACCAAGGATATTTAATTAATATGAAATCATTTAAAAAATTATATCGATTCAAACTCAGATAAAACAATGTGCAACCCCCACCTATATATCTTAATTTAGAATATTAGTCAGTAAATTTTTAAGGAAAGACATACCTAATGAACCAAAAAAAACAAATTTTATTTATTCAAAAAAACAAAAATAACTAAGCTGAGCAAACCAATCAAACCCACCAAGCACGCGTGAAGGAATTTTCGAGGCCACCGCAAATCACTTATATCAAAGGTAAAAATAAAACTTCTAATGTAATTCCTCAAAAAATCACGTGATAAAATCCAATTTCAAAGGTAACCAAAATAAATAGATCTCCAGTTGACATCGTCATTTGATTCACTTTTGTAAAAAATTTATTAGGTTCTAAACTGGTAAAAGACTATAGCGTTAAAGTTATTTCCACCCTAAATATAAATATAACTTTATTAAAAACAAGTATAGCCTGTAGCAAACGTTAACGTTCCCGAAGCAATTAACAAGGGTCAAAACAACCACAATAATTTAAAAACTCCTAAAGCCGTTTTAATTAAAACACACAAATATGATCCCAGCAGCTATACCTTGGGAAATAAACTAACCGGGTTTTCGAAACCAGACCTGACATCTCAGGCTAAAAGCTAATATTGGCAAATGTAGAGTAATTTGAATAGGGCCCCCGACCCTGAAATAAGTGGGGGGGGGAAAGCGACGGTCCCAACCCCCCACAGCGAAAGGGGTAGCATAGTCAAATTCAAATAAAAATAATTAATACCAAAGTCCAAATAGTAATTTTCAAAGAGTTCCCCCCCATGACGCCCAAAAATAAATTTGGGAGGAAGGTAAACCCCCGAAACCCCCTCGCTGCCTCACCCTTATCCTCGAGCCGGTGGGGTAGTAAATTTACCTGAATCCCCCTACCGCTATATTTATACGAAATAAATTCTCAAGAAGGGGGCGGGTCGAAGGGAAAGGAAGGTTGGGGAACATTACAAACAAGGGGAGGAGAGGTCGAGACTCAACGAACACCTACACCTCTCGAAGCTCGGCGAAGGCGGAACGGGGAAATCTTCTATCCATCTTTTCCCGCGGCCGAACCTGGTCGAGCCTCGTTGCCGGAGGGGCCGGGCACCCTTCAGTCAGTCCGAAGTATTGGGGAGAGCGTAGTCGCCGGGCAAGCTAGTGCCGCGTTTTTTACTCTTGGCTTCCCCGTTGGCGAGTTTTTTACCATTTCTTTACAAAACGTGTCCAGTTGCGCCGAGTTGGTGAGGTTGTTTTCAATGTAAGTTGTTACTCCTCCCCCCCACGGATGTCAAAGGGTCCCAGCATAGCTAACGGAGGGCGGGACCTTCCCCCCGCCGTTTATGGCAGACAATGGGGAATACCACACGAACCCCATGACAGTCCTTGGATAGCCGGCCTGGGGCAAGTAGTAAGCCCACCCGTAGGGCGCTCTGACAGATCCTGGAGTAGCTCACGCCGGGGTACTACACCGACGGGACTGACGCTCTCCTCTCCTTTTTTCTGACGACCCATTTAAAACTAGACTCGTCCCACAATCTCGGCCCCGCCACCCGTCTTCTGTAGACGACGCTTCGATACCGCCCCGAACCAAAAAGGGAAGGGAGGGAAGGGAAAACATCTCTGAAACAAATAAAAATACAGTTACAAAAAAAATATAATTTTACATTCCCAACTCGACACGGCTGCGGCAGGCGCATCCACTAATCCAGTTTATCACGCACTTTGTGCGCATCCACATGAGCTATGCCCCCAAGTAGACCAACAGGGAAAAAAGGGTTTTTACAAGGGGGAAACACGCTCCTTCTTTTTCAAAAATACGCCGCACACACGCGTAAGGATTTTCCAAGTTCCCAGAGCGCACTCAAAAAAATCACTAACCATAGATTAAAGAAGTTCGGGTAGGGAACCCTAAGATTTGAATCAATGTCCAAATAACAAATAAGCATAAACCCACGAAAACCCTAAACTTTCACTAATACTTTTAAACCTATGATAATTCCTAAAATTTTACTCCGTATACACATAAATAAACTTAACCAATAACACGTCCTCTCTTGCCAGGGCTGGACTCACTACTCACCGCCTTGAGGTGGCTAACGTGGCCGGCGGGGTTTCAGAAGGGCCGCAATTCCACTATAGACTGAGACGGGCGTTAGGAAATTTTCGATGTGCCCTGGCCCACTCCATTTTAATGCCAGCTTAGCCGACGTCTTGTCCATCCCACTAAGGGGGAAACATTTACAAAAACTTTCACCCCCAAAATTAACGGGGCGGGGACCCCCCCATTGTAAGTATACAATTTCCTCCTAACTTTAACAAATTTTTATAGGGGGAGTTCACACTTCCTTTAAAGGGGCGGTCATGGGGGTCAGATAAAGCGGGTCAACATCCCCCGTGGTTAAGAGGGGGGGGTTAAATCCTATTCAAGAGACCGAGCAGGATGGCTCCGACTGACTCTGGGACGCGAGTTGAACGCGACGTTTAGAAAATCGAGGTCCCCTTTCCCAAAAGGGGTGATCCTGGGGTGGAAAATAGTTAGCGCCACATTTAAATTCCCATTAAAAAGCTCAAAAGTGGTTGGGGAGGGGTAGTATGGGGGGGGGTCACTGTTTTGACCCCCCAAGAAACACATGTCTTTGAAAGCCTTCGAAAGGGAAAAAGGCCATTTTCACTAACCGCAACCTTAGGGGGTTTCCCAGAACGCCCCCCCAAACCCCCCTGTAAGGGGTTTTACATGTAGATGCCTTCATGTTCCTAAGGGGAATTTAAAACCACAAATTTTTGAAAATGCATCCCCCTACCAAATAGACGGGTTGCCCTGGGAGGAAAAGCGTAAGGGGCCCAACAAGTAACAAAAAATTTCTCCCGGGGGGTTTGGCAACGTCAGCAGAATAAAAACCAAATTTTGAGTTTTTTGAGGGTTTTGGGCCCCTTTGCAGCCTCACCTTGCGCACCCATTCCCTTTTCTCCTTGGGGAAGTTGGGCCCAAAAAAACCTTGGAAACTTTTTTTCAGTTTGAACACCCCACAATGCCCACCCAAAACAAATCGTGGAAAAACTTTAAATACTAGGCTGACTTCTCGGGGAAAATAGTATTGGGTCCCCCCTAAATTGCCAAAAAACCCTTTCGCAGGCGATGTTTCCCAACTACTTCCCCCTTCTAATCCACTACGGCTTTTACAAAAAACATCCTGCCGAAAGACACCAATGAAAAAAAGATTCTGGATGTGGAAAAACGCCTAGGTTTCCCGCCTCCGCTTCACTCCTACAGGGGCAAGATCCTCTGCCATCCGCACAACGCACACACAACATTCTCTTTACCCCCCGACAGAGGGTAGTGAAGTCAAACCAGAAAACCTCCAGTCCCGCGGCCTATTTACCCAACTGTTTTTGGGGGTTCCCTGCCATCACGCCATGTTGTCTTATACAGGCAAACTTTTCTAACTCTAGTATCGGAACTTTTTTACTCGAAAACACAACCAGCATCCTTTTCGACGACTGTACTTTTTCCACACATTTTAAGGCTTGCTGGGGAAAGCTACCGGGCCCACATCCTCAGGGCGCTGCGAAAGCACCGCGCCGAGGCAATGAAGCCTCAAAATGTAAATAAAAGGGGGGAGAAGTCGGGGGATGCGCAATACCGCCGGGGAACAAGGTGCCGTTTGAGGCGAGAAAAACATTTTTGTTCCCGACCCCACGAAAAAACACCCCTTTTTCTAAGGCGTTAGCGGGGAAGCTAACTCAGAAAGAGGGGAAAAAACCCGCGAAATGCCACAAAAACCCCCCAAAAAACCAGAAGTTCCCTTTAAAATTCTTCGGGGAGGGGAAATCAAGAATAGGCCTGACTCGCTCAGGTCAACGACAAATTTTCCCCGGGGAAAAAACATACCCAGATACGGGGCAGACCCTTAGCCCCGTAACCTTTTTAGGTTAACAGTGAGTCCACAGAACGCAGACGTTCCAACATTTTTTTACGGACGCAAATGGTCCGGAAGGAAATTTTCTATAAATGCAAAATCCCAATAAATTAAAACAAATTTAAATTTTAAATCGGCAAAAATAATCTAACACCTACTAAGCGCTTGCCCCCGCAAAAATAAAGCCTAACGGACCGTTTTAAATTTATAAAACCTGCCCCGGAGTTTTCAAAGGCGGAAAATTTTTTGGGCTCTGAGAGCGGGGCCCTTGGGGGAAGCTAGCTTTAAAATCAATGAGACTTAAAAACCTGGGTTTACCAAGGTGTTTGGGAAAGCCCACTTAGGCTAGGGTCGATAAGATCGAAACAAGTTTTTTATTAAATTTCCTGAGTCAAAAATGAGGCGAGCCCCTTTCCCTTCGGGGAATAATGAAAGCGGGCTGCAAAACGGTGATTTAGACGGGGGAATGACTCCTTTTTTTTTCCCAAATCGAAAATCAACTCTAAAAATCTCCCTTTGGGAGGGCGCAGATAAGCCCGACCGTATGGGATGTTTTCAAGACAACAATGTCGTAAGGGGAAAATTCGCATTTCCCCCACTACTGTGATTACATCAAAAACCGGGAAATACCCTTGAATGGGCCCCTTTTCCCTACCCAAAGGGAAAAAACATGGGGGCGTTTTCTCGTCGCAAACGAGACAAATTCCCCCGGGGCAAAAAATAAAAGGGACATACGTTTTCCCTATCCAACCTAGCGTTTTTTTTCAAACAAAAAACGTTTTTCCCCAAAAACATGTCAAACGGAGGGGCGGACTACGTAAAGGAACGTTTTCCAAAAAAACTGTCAATTTAATGGAAGACGTACCTTATGTCTACCATTAAAAATTGCCCATTCGCAACAGGTAAAGATTTCGGGCCAAATTCTTCACAAAATATTAAATTTTTTCCCCAATAATACCAAGAAAGTTTCTCACTAAAGAAAGATTGCTCGCCCCATATCAAATAACCCTAAAAATCCCACAGGGGCCCAAAACAAAAATTTAAACCCTGGATTCAAAATCCGCGGGATAAAACTTAAGACCGGGCCCTACCACGTCGCGAACCGCCTTATTAGTTTAAACCCGCCTGCACTCCCTCTGAAAGTGCCCCAATTATTGCAGCGGGAAAAACTAACCCCAAAATGTCCGAGGCCCCGGGCCCCCTTGGTTACACCCACAGGGGTTTCACCTCCCACTACCCAGAACGTTCCCCCAGCGGGCGAGCCCGATAAAACGCACAGGAAACTACTCCGGGGTTTGAACCCGACTGCCGCGGCTTACAAACCCCGGGGTACCGCATTGAGATACCTCTCTGAGAGAAGAGTCTCTTTAAAAGTGCAAGCCAAGCATAGAGATCAGTTACAAATTGGTTTTCTTGAGAAAACGAAATGGCGCCGGTAAGCGGCGACACATTCTCCAAAATAATTTTTCAATTCAGGGGTCCTAAGATCGGATTTATACGCGAGCTGCCTCTGTATAATAAACAAAGTTCCTAAAAGTTCACAAAGGAAACGAAAAATTAAGCACAACCTCCCTGCATAACTTCGTTTAAAAATCTACAGGTAACAACGTATTAAAATCTGGGCATTACAGCCTAACTGATAAACCTGCCTGAAACCCCGAAAATAATTCGGTTAAGAAACCGACGTTTGGACAAACACAATGTCAAAAACCCTCACTAACGGGTTAAGGCGGGATGCCCGGCAAAATTTAACAAGAAATTTAAAAAAATCCGTGTATTCTGACCCACACACAGAATCGACCTAATATTTTCCCAAAAGGCCCTTTTATGACATTTAACAGATACCGCTGGCTTTTTAGGACGGGGGGGGGGAGGGGATCACGGTTTTCACCACTCGCAACTTGTCCAGCCCAAAAACTGCCCCGGGGATTCCCCCCAAACCCCACTCACATTCGCAAAAATAACCTTTCTACCCCCCGTTGCGTTGGGTGGAGTAGGGGTGGACCAATTTTGGACTCGGCGATGATTTTCACGGTTCAGTCTTAGACATCAGATCTCTCAGTTTGGTTTAGGGGTTTCGCCGGTTTCACGGAGGACCATGCCAATACAGAAAAAAAAGATACAAAAAGTATTAGAAAATGTATTTCTAAAATATAACCCTCTGGGATATTTCCTTTTTTTTTTTTAATTTCTCGGGGATCTTTCCAAGCCCCAAATTTATAGAGCCATAGTCGTTCGAGGGATGAACTAAGGGCCCAAAACACAATATAGACATAAACGTCGAAATTAAAAAGCCAAAAAATTACTAACCAGTAACCATCCGTAACCACGTTAAACCACGTTAACCACAATAACCAGTTAACCTGTCAACCAGTAACCATGTTTCCAGTAACCACATTAACCCTTAACCACGTTAACCACATTAACCCATTAACCTATTTAACCCTGCTCCTACCATTTTTGCAACCCCCCCCCTTTAAAATCAAAGGTGAAGAGGCAGAAATTAGGTAAAGATTACCGAATAACAAACAATTTTATTTTGCAAAAAACAATAACAAGCTGAGCAAACAATCCCACACCGCGGAAGCGCGCTTTTCCGTCCACCGCGGAAATCAATTACATCAAAGGTAAAAAAACGTTACCTCCCCAAAACAAATCACGTTACATTTAAAACCATCAAAGGAACGGTCCGGGGTCTCAGGACATGTCTTTGGTTCTTCGTTAAATTTATTAGTTCCTAAAATGGGTTTCCTAGCGTTTAAGTTATCCCCCCTAGTATAAATATATACTTTCTTACAGACCCCGTAGCAAACGGACGTCATAGCAATTAAACAAGGCCCCCAAGTAATAATAAACAACAACCCAGGCGTTTAACTTGGCGAAAAAAGATAGTCCAAAACGCTAACTTGAAAAAACCATAACCCGGGTTTCGAACCCCGGACCTACAATCCAGGCTAAAACTAAAATTGGCAAATGTATAAATACATTTGAATAGGGCCCAACCCTGAATATAATGGTGCGAAAGCGACGGGCTAACTCCCACCGAAAACGCGTACATAGTCAATATCAAATAAACAAAGTTAATAACAAGCCAAATAGTAATTTACAAAGAGTTCCCCCCCCCGACCCGAAAAAGTAAATTTGGTAGGAAGGTAAATCCCCCGAAACCCAGTCGCTGCCCTCACCCTTATCCCGACCGGTGGGGTATAAGTGACCTAGATCCCGTACCGCTAGTATTTACGAAATATAATTTTCAGAGAAGGGGCGGACGAAGGGAAAAGGAAAGGTTGGAGAACATTCAAACAAGGGGGGGGGAAGGTTCGAGACTCATACGAAAACCTAGCCCTTCTCGAAGCTCGGCAAGCGGAAACGGAACTCTTCCCACCTCTTCTCTGCTGGCCAACACGTGGCGAGCCTCTGCCGGGAGGCGCGGGCACGCCTTCAGTCAGTCCGATGTATTTGGCGAGGCGTAGGGCCCCGGTCAAGCAGTCCGCGTTTGACCGTTTTTTGGCCCAGTTGGCGAGTGTTTTACCATGTAAGTCGTTACATCGCGCCCAGTTGTCTGTCCAGTTGGGGATGTTTTACAATGTAAATTGTTACAAAAAGGGCAACAATAACTATTTATTCTTAATTTAAAATTAACGATAATATTTTTAATCGGAAAAATTATATGCTCTAATAAAATGGGGCCAAAAAAAAAAATCCCAAAACTTCTTATTTTTATTAAAAAAAGTTTAAATTTCTTAGAGGTTTTTGGTTTAGTATAAATTCCAAAGAAAAATAAAGCCTCCCCACAAGTTCATCACTCATTTTGTAGAATTATGTCTGAGAACCCTTTTCTTATCAAAAATCTACTATATAGTGGAAAATAGTAATAAAAAAAAACTTCTAATTAATTCCTCCCAAAAAACAGTGGGTAGTAAGCAAAATTTTTTATAGAATAACTATTAAAATAAAAAGATCACTTCTGTATCATCCGTCAAGTCACGTGATATAGCATCAATTTTGGGCAAAAAACAAGGGGTCAAGGGGGGTGACAAATACATGGGAAAAAAGATTTATTAGTGTAAAAAAAAGTTATTTCATCCTGAATTTATAAAAAATATAAAAAATAAAAAACACATTTTTTTTTTTTTCAGGCCATAATGTCAATCGATAACTTTAAGGTACCAAAGTTCAACTTTACAAGTCAAGAACAACCCCAATAGATTTACTCGTACCAATGCCAAAAGCCCCAATTTTAAATTAAAAACAACACATAAATATTATCCCCGCGAGCTCTAATACATCAGTCTTGGTATAAGAAT